>JAWZYV010016423.1:0-32451 GCA_038373885.1 Cheiracanthium punctorium
GCAATCCGAAAACCCAGTGAACCTCGTCAGATTACACGTAGTTTTTACGGATTACCGAGATTGCTAAATAATACGTTTAGGTAAAGAAATAGCATGCGCAGAACGATGCGCGAAGCTGTCACTCAGCTGACGTCACAGATACGTCACGTCGAAATGCTCTATTACCTTTTGTAATATTTAAAGGATGGTCTAGACCAGTGGTTCCCAACCGGGGGGTCGCGACCCCCAAGTGGGTCGCCATGCCTTTTTTCGGGGGTCGCTTCAGACCGCTTTTATAGGAAATTAATAGTAAACTATTTTTACGTTTCTTTGCATGAGACACCATTTCTCCCTTTTCCTTTGGAAAGAAAAAATCCTTATTCTCGTCAGGGCTTTAGTATCAAAGCTACAAAAACTGACGTCGGTGAATCTTGGAGTGTTAACTAATGCTTGAGAACCCATGCATCAAGACAGAAGAATTGGAAATAGGAATTGCAATTAATTTAAAGGTGTAATTAGTAGCCACCTTGAAGCCCTTTCAATCTGAAGCGTGCGAAATCCATTTCACACATCTTTAGATGTCGCCGATCTTCCTGATGAAGTGCAGGGTGAATTTTTGAATTTGCAAAATGACTTCTCCGTAAGTTTATACCAAGAAAGACCGTTAACTCAATTTTGGTGTGCTGTGCGTTGCTCATATCCGATAATTTTTCGTGTCAAATGTTGACGCCATTTGCATCCACATATATCTGCGTGAAGTTGGATTTTCAACATTTTTGCAGAAGAAGACAAAAGCCAGTAATAAATTAGATGTCTAAGATGACATGCGATTGACCTTGACCAATATTCAGCCAAGAATAGCCAAACTTGTCAGTCAAATTCAGCCTCAGTCATCCTATTAAAAATTAGTACGTATTAAAAAGAAATAAATTTTAAATCTCAAGATGTATTTTTTCATTATTACATTTTTTTTATTGGTCAAAAATGGCAGATTGGGGGGGGGGGGGTCGCGAAAGATTTGAAAAGTCTAAAAGGGGTCGCGATTGAAACAAGGTTGGGAACCACTGGTCTAGACGAAGGTGATATGGCATTTCGCCTCAAAACTTTGTTAATAAAAAGAATAGTAACTTTAACAAATTATTACGTTATTGTGAATATTGTATAAGTAGTACCCCAGATAACACAAACTTGTCCATAACACTCCTAGAAGACGTGATAAATATATACAAGACATGTCCATAAACAACCAGAATTTGACCAATTCGCAGCCAATTTATATCATTATGGCACTACTATAACTATATGTAAAGTGACAAAACGTCCCCAATTTTCGAGCATTAATTTTATAAAATGCTCCCAATTTTGTTCCAGAACTGGGGCACAACACTGATTAGTCCCCGACTTTTTGCTCAAAAACCTGGTCACCTCACCATACGTCCTCAATTTTCGAGGGCAGTCCCCAATTTCTGTGCTTTTTGCAATTTGTCCCCAGGCTATAAAAGCGGGGCCTTCGCTATTTGTAACGGGCCTGCGCGTGTATTTCGATGAGTCATCCAAAGAGGCCTACGTGTATTTTGAAAGCAGGGGTCACGGAGGTACAGATAAGGAGAACAAACGCCATGTTATCAAACTAGCCCAGCTTCAGTTGAAGATGGCCGTAGGATGGATTTAGTAGGAGATTATTCTGATGCTGCCATCTAGCGGCAAAAGTTACAAACAATGTCATAAAAGCTCATTCCATGTATTAGAAGTCAATGTTTTCATGTTATTAATTATTTATTCATATTTAGAAATTGAAAAACATAATAACGCTTTTAAAAATAAATAATAAAAGTTATGTATACATATTTAAATAGTTTTTGTGGTAATCCTCAAGGTTTTTGTAACTATTTAAGCTGCATTTTTAAGATTTATAAATATATTTTTTTTCTTTTAGTGCTTCATTACATCTCACCACCCAAGTTTTTTGTGACACTAAGAGAAGTTGATAGTTTTATTTTGTTATTTTTATAATTTCACTATTCCTGTTATATTATTTAAAGAGGTTAAAAAATTGAAAAGTTTTGTTTTCTTATATTTCATGGTAATAGCACAAGTAACAAAAATACAATGCTGTTAATTTGTTTGTGGCTTGAGTACTTTGAGAACATTTTTCCAATATTACTTTTAAAAATAATGAACTTTATTTCCCACAAAGCGTTTAAGAATTATACATTTTATTTTATTTACTATTATTATTTTTGTGAATATTTTTCAGGAAAAAAAATTCTTAATATTGAAGTAGGAAATTTATTTGTCACTACAGATTTCAGCACAAAGTGTTTATATTATTGCCACTAAGAGAGCTTAGTCATTATAAGTTTTTATAAGATCTAAATGCTCAAAACATGCTTAAGATAAGACCAATTCCTGAAGATTTGTGAACATCTTTGACTACATGCCATAAAATCCACAAATTAAGTTTATTCATATGAAATAAATGCTAATACACTGGACAAAGTTTCATGGCAGCATATGTTTATTACGCACATATCAGGTATGCAAATAAGGGGTTGCACAAAACCCCTTATTTGCAATCATCAAAAGTAGGTACAAAGTAGGTACATGCAAAAAGTAAAAATGTGATCATAAAGTAGGTACACATGCAACTAAAAATTACACTCATTTCCACCAATGTGTAGCAGAGTGGTTAAACGCCCTGAGATTGGTAGATGATGGCTCAAGTGTAGGAGCAGGGTTCTGTCCTCTCATGGGGCTGTCAGTCTAGCGGTCTGGAGTTTTGGGCGGTTTTCTCCAGATGTAACATGAATATGCGCTAGATACCCAGAAAAGTCCTCCCCCAAGGCATTTGCCCCCACCCCTTGTGTTTGTCCTTTCTTTGACGTGGAATTATAAGCGGTTCCTCGTGCAGAAGCACACAAATCTGAATACGTGTTCCAACACAACAACAGTACTCATTTTCACAATTTTGAAAGACAGGTAAAAAGTCCAGTGCCACTAAATGTTTGGAATACAGCTATTGTTCATTTATCTTGAGTACACTGAATTATGAAATTCTGGAATTGTAATTACTTATGTATGTGCGTATGCAATTTTGCTTTATATCTGTGAGAATTTAATGTATTTATAATTTCTGCACCACGAATCCTTTTAAAAGTGTTTAGTTTTAATTGCCTTATCTAGAATTTTTTTTTTTTTTACATTAGAAATTGTGGTCAGTCAAAAATGAAAATTTGAGACTTTGTAGACTTGCATTCTTGAATTTGGCTAAAGAACAAAACATTAATATTATTCAGTTTTGAATTATCTTTTAATATATTTAATTTTCAAAGAACATAAAATAATTATATTTACTTCTATTTTTAAAACTGAAAGAATCACACACAGTCAATTATGCATAATAATTAAACAGGATGTCCCCAAAACAATGAACTAAGCTTTGAATATTGTTCATAGACATGCACAATAAATTAAAAAGTTATTTTAAGAAAAGGTAGAATTTTATGACATCTTAAAATTTCCAGTAGATTAAATCTAAATAAATACAAATTTGAATTTCTATATGGCACTAATAGAAAAAATTATTCCAAATTAGTAAAATGTGTTCCATACAATAATTAGTTCCACAAATTCAAAGCTAATCATCAATAAGAAATCAAAATTAAATTTATGTTTATAATTAAAATATCATATTACAAAAGTCCATAAATTAAGACATTACACCCCGACCCCCAGATAAAAATCAGGTATCATTAATGTTATGTGCTGTATGAAATATGAAGAAAAAAACACATTTATTCATTTAAAGATTTTTTATTTACGTATTTTCTAGCATATGGTACACTGAGCAAATTTTAACTACAGCAATCAAACTTGTACTATTTAGTGTACAGTCAAACTATTTCAGAAATACAATTCAAAAATTTTGTTCAGCTATCAAACCATAAAAATTTTAATGATACTTACATAGAAGATTCACATTCTTAGGAAACCAAACTGCGATTATTTCTAGGCCTGTCTTTCTATGATAATTTGTGTCGGAATAAAATAATCCATTGTTTCAATGCAACCCAGGAAAGACAAAATGTTGGAAGACATCTCTTTAAAGTAGGACTTAATGTACTTCAATAAGTTTCAATGTGGTTCTTCTAAACTAGTATAGCTAGATGCTATTTATCTTTTAAATTTCAAATTCAATAAATCAAATAACTTCACCTGTACTTAAAACACAGCAGCCTGAAAGCTCTGCACACATGATCTTGTAAATTCTGATGCAGAATTCTTCATCCTATTTTATTAGCCAGAAAAATGCAAGCACATATGCTGCTGCTTTCAAATATACAACAACACTGAACTAGCATTCATCAGGCATTGAAAAAAGAACAAAATATTTAAATGAGAAGAAAGAAATCAAAAATTGTATATTAATTAATTAACAGATATTATTTCTTCTAGTAAGTTCATTAAAAAACATGTTTTTTAAAATGATTTCCATTATAGCAACAACAAAAAAAAGTTCCAAAACAAAAAGAAATACAAGCAAATAGAAAACTAATTTTAAAGCACAAAGTAAAAAAATTAGTAGGAAAAGGAAAAATGCAGAAAAAAAAAAGCATTTTGAAATTGGATCATACATTAGAATTATTTTGATTAAATTAATAAAAATAGACACAGAGTTAAAATTATGTTGTAAAATTAAAGAATATAAACTCACTCAGAGTATGTTACAACCTCAGTAATACCTTGGAAGGTACCCTACCTTGTATCTTCCAAACACATGTAGTAGTAATTAATCCTGCATAAAGACATTACATATTAAGCAAGTATGGATAATCTAATATTCAACAAATCTTCAATAATCTATCGTAGCAATTTTCTGTTATTTAAAATTCACACAATTATGCAATGCAAAACAAAAATTATATCATTTGTTAGGTAACGCTCGTATTTAACAGAATATTCGACAAAAGATTCCTTTGGCTGCACTCAACAACTTATCTGTTAAATAAGAGGCAAAACTGAAACATTCATACAAAGAATAAAAATAAATTAATTTTCTATTGGTTATATATAACGCAGGGGTTTCCAACTTAAAAATGTTCGCAGGCCACAATTGAATACACTTGTCTAATGGTGGTCCACAACATAATCATGTTCTAAGTCATGTTATTTTAGTTTTTTGGGAGATTAAATACATTGATCAAAAATTAGCTAACTTCCATCAAATTATAAAAAACAAAAACAAGGATTAAATTCTGATAAAAAAATAAAATAAAAAATGGATAATTTTGAACGTTGCCATCATGATGAGACTTAGGAATTAACAACCAAATCCAAGCCAGTGATGTGCTAACTACTATACAATTTAAAACGGCATAATGACTAAAATTTAAATGAAAACTTTAAAATTACAAGAGGGAAAAAAATTAACAAGAAAGCACACAAAATGTTCAATGAGAATTGGAATCTGTTTGTTGCAACTCCTAAAGGAGGGATGTTTACTAGAGATGAGACAAACTAGGCTCGGACTCGAGAGAAATTTTTCCTTTAGTGAACATATTCTTTGCAAACAGATTTTAAATAGTGATTCATGGGAAAAATAAACTAATTATATGCACTAAATTTCACGGAAACCTAGAAAAATCAAGTTTATTTGCGAATGAAAAGTGTTTGAAATGACATGGATTTTCATAAAAACTTCTGTTTCTGAAATCAGAGCATCTAATTTGAAGTTGCAAAATTATTTTTGCAGAAAGCTTCGCGGGCCACACAAAAAGGCTTCAAGGGATGCCAGTTGGAAACCCCTGAAACCAAATCATTTGTATAGTTATAAACAAAACTGTTAAAAATTAGCAGAACTTAAAACATACATTTGAAAAAAAAAAAATCAGTATTTTTTTCCTGGTTATATGTGTAACTCATGCAGTTGTATAATTTAAACAAAAATTATACAAACATGTTAAAATATACTTAAAAGATTCATGAAAAATATATTAAATCAGTAATTTTCTCCTGGTTATATGTGTAACCCATGCAGTTGTACAATTTAAACAAAAATTATATAAACATGTTAAAATAAAACTTAAAACATTCATTAAAAGTATAACAATAATTTGATAATTTTCTCCTGGTTATATATAATCCATGCATTTGTATAATAAAAAAGAAAACTTATACAAACCTGTTAAATAAGTGGCAAAGCATAAAAACGTAAAAACATATCAGTAAATTTCTTCTGGTTATATAAGAACCCATGCACTTGTACAATTTAAACAAAAAATATACAAACATGTTAAAATATACTTAATGCCAAAATGTTGTGTTGGCGTACATGTTCATATGCTTTTTATGCGAAGAAGCAAGCACTCATAAATCCACTCCTGGGAATACCGCATGGATCTTTTGTTTTTTACTTTGGTTGCAGCAAATATGAGAATAAAACTATTTCTAATATTACCTTCTTCAACAATCTTTGGTTTTTTCGCACATCATATTTTTTTGCTAGTGCAATTTTTATTTTCTGTTTTGACAATGCAAGAATTCTTTTTTTTTTTTGCTTTATTTACAATGTCAGAATTTTTATTTTTCCTGCACATTTTACACAGACCTTCATTTCTCATCTTACACATATAAACCAGACAACCATCAGACTTCCTATTACTAAATAGAAATAAATGTATTAAAAAAAACCTCATAACTGTTTTCACATTAAAAAAATAATAAATAAACAAATCCTACACTTTCAGACATATTTAAAAACAACTGGAAGGGGGGGGGGGAGGCTTACCGAGATTCAACATCTTTGCAAATGATCATTTTATCAACATTTTTTAATAGATAAGATATGCTGTCAAGGCTGTCTATATGATTTACTGGCTGTACTTCAACATTTTTTAAGAATATCTAAAATAATAAGAAACATCAAATCCTGATCTATTCAATAGATGATTTGAAAGCAATGAAAAAGGAGCACTGATATAAAATTTTCAAAATAGAAAAATAAGTATTTTTTAAAATTAAAATAGGGGGGGGGGGAGGGGAATCCTGAAAAATATTGTAATTATTTTACAATCTGATCAATATTCACTTAAACATATAATTTCAAAATGTGCCACTGATTAGTTACGGAAAAAAATATTGAAGCTATATGCAAGAAATTATGATAGTACAGTTTTAAGTTAAAGACCAGGGTGGGAAAAATCTATTACCTGGGCATGCAATGTAAATTTTTAGCTGGGCATGTGTTCTTTTCTTCCACTTGCCCGACAGGGCATGTAAAAAAATCGACTGTGGACAATTTATAAATTACTTTTTAAAAATATTATATATTTTTAAATGCTTTCAAATTTTGGTACAGAAAAACTAAATGTACATTTCTATTTCTGCGATTTTATAAATGTCTCAGTGGCAATCTCAATACCTTAACTGTAAACAGAATACAGAATCCCAACAATTATGGGAAAAGATAAAAACCTAACATTCACGTGTGTTTAAGGATTTTCCGATTCCTTTCTTCAATGCAGACAATATGAATAATGTAAATTTTACAGAACAATGAAATGTAGTGTTTTTGGGGCAAGTAAATTTAAAGACTATTTCTTTCTATGACATTAAAAATAAATGATACTCACCTTAACGGATAAATCTTTATATATAACAACATGTCGATCATATGATGTATCATTAAATTTGGCATAAATAATGTTCTCTTTATGATGATTGGTTCTTCCCCACCAATTATATGGTATCTCAATGTCAGATATTCTATTTGTTAGTTCAAGAAAGAGATTGTTCTCTGGGCAATCTGTGTCAAAAACATCCTCAATGCGAACACCACTTACGAATGAAGTAAGGAATAACTATGGAATTATACAACACATATACACACGAATAAAAGTAAATAAAATGGTAAACCAGGTACTATGATCAACATACTCAAAGATAGAACGATACAAGCATGTCAATGAAAAATCTTAAAAAGTATGCACACATATGTATCAAATATTCAGTACAGATTAATGATGAACATAACTCATTTCATTACCTTTCACACCAAGATTGATCTTTTTATTCCTTGATATGTTGCTGCGAGGAGTAGGAGGTTTCCTCTTTCGAGCAGTTACCGATAAATATTTGGGTAAGTTAGGGAATTTAGTTGGTACAGAGCCAGGCTTCAAGGTGGGTCTTCCTTTTTCAATGATAGACACTGTACCATCAAACAACTTTGTTTTGTAGACTCTTTCTATGCTTTCTTCATCAAAATGAAGCTCGCATATCTTACTTGTAGGTTGCAAAACTCTATCACTTCTAGGAACTGCTTTCCTCCACTGCTCTAGAAGGGTAATGTGCTAATTAAGAAAAATAAACAAAAAGACATTATAAATATAATTAACTTTTAAACAAAACCATTTTATGCAACAATATTTAAGTTTTAAGAGTTTAAGTAGTAGCATATGCTCCAGAAAGAGCAATGTAAGAATTGCTTGCCTTTAATATTTTAAAGTAAGCTGTAATTAAATTCAGAAAGATATATTTTGAATTGATTTTTCATTAAATAAATGTTTAATAAAGAAAATATTCATAAGAATTTCAAATAAATTAAATACATTTTAATTCCCCATAAGTGATGCTACCATCTAGTGGCCATTACATAAACAAATAGTAATTTTATTTTAGTAAACTCTATATTTTTTTGGACAAATTGAATGTCACATAAACTGATGAACCAAGACTGATACTGAAACAGAATAAAGAAAACATAGTTGAATTAGTCTAGTACAACTGTTGTACTGCTTACACATAAGTAAGTGCCACAGAAAGCCATTGAAATTATGCACATGTTGTAATTTTGTATCTTTTCCTGAATTAAATAAAAGTCATATAAAAATTGCCAGTTTTTAATAGCTTGTTTAGTGTTCTGGTTCTAAAGAGAACTATAAGTAAGGAGTATTATATCGATAAAAAGAGATAAAACTACGATTTCCAAAATTAATACATAGTGCAACAATGAAGCTTTCAGAAAAAAAAATTCTTAATTTTGTTAATATATTTAAGTTTTTTATTAATTCCACATATATTATTAAGTTATTCCAATAACTATAATTAAATTTTAAGAGTTCTGAATAAATGTACCGAGTAATAATGATTTGTATATGAAAAATATTGCATTGTTAGAATATATTTCTCTAATCTAGTTTTTGTTTTAATTTTAATCGCAATGATCAGATTCCGATTTCAGTGTTTAAAGGAATAGAAATTTCTTAAAATCGTTAACGTTTGACAGAAAATGTTTTTGTAAAATGACGCGTTTAATTTTATTCTAGTTTTAAGACCGGTTGTCAGATTGAGTTATTTATTTCATTTTAATTTTGCGTAAAAAAAATGTAAATACTTTTTTTTACGCACAGAAAATGCACTTTTCGACAAATAGTATGTAAATATGATTTTATATAAAGTAAAAACATAATTATTATTCAACAAAAAACACAATTACGATACAACTTCAATTGAAACAATAGAAAAAGTGTAAACAAAGGAAAACAAGGCTTACGTTGGGAGCTTTGAAAAAACTAGGATTCTTTAATCCAAGTTCAGCATATTTTTTCTTTGGCTCGCATAACCGGAAGTGCACCCGGGAGCAAAACATGCACTATGGGCCATCTCGAATTAAAAAAATAATTAATTCACCTATTTAAAAATAAAAAACCAACTCTCTGTAGCAGCTATCCTATACTAAAGGCGTAGGGGGTGAATCAACAACGCCATCTGTCGACTGCATCGGTCGTTACGTCCGTTTTCAGGGAAGGAATCCCATTGGCGTTGGAGGTCCTTTCCAATATACGTCCATGGTCTGTAGGCTATTGGACCCGTTGTTCAGTGCTGACATCTATACATGGTTTCTTGAACTAATACTGTATATTTAAACTTGTAATATTTATACAAGTTATATATATTTTACTGTGTAATCTGTGTTATTTTACCTTTTAAAATCAGTTTAAATTTCTGCCTTTATCTTGTTTAAAAACGGTTTAACGTTGCTAGTTTTGCCTATAAAGGTATTTTGATTGTTTCTAAGAAACATGCTTTTATCAGTTTTCCTACTTAAAAAAAAATAAATGAATAAATAAATATAAAAATGTAATTTATTTTAAAATATTTAACTTAACATGTAATTTATAGGTACTTAAAAAAAGTAAGTAAAATGATTGTTTCTACATATTACAAGTGCTGTAAAATAATTTTATGCTTTTTAAATAACGTAAATTTATGCATTGAAATTATGAAATGTGCATAGAAAATATAATTTGTGCAGATTTGGATAAGCCCTACACTACACAAGTCCTCCGTCCAAGGCAACCATCCCTAGGAAAATACCCCTCGTGTAGGTTTAGCTTAAACACAAAAGAAACAAACAAGCCTTACACCTAGTTACGCCCTGATTTAAAAACAAATCTACAGCAATCTTTCATTAAAAATACGTTACTAAAATATCAAAATACAGATAAAATCCGAATGCACGACTTAAATCATGCATTTTTTATGCTTTACTAGGCAAATAAATAAATACAATATAAATAAATTATTTTAAAAAATCTTGTTAACTACTGTTCTCTTATAATGGTTTCTTCAGCTATAAAAGTTAAAGAGAATTTTACAGTCTGAAATATTTACACATGTATCTACTTATGTTTTATTACGGAACAAATTATGCATAAATGCATAAGATTAGAAAACCTTGTATTATTAAAAGCCTTTTGGTGCAAAGCAGATAATATTTTTGCACTTATTTAATTCAACAAAGCTGAGGTCAGGTTTAACAATATAAAAAATGGGTCAGGTCATAAAATGAACAATTTTTAATTTTAATTAGTCATAAGCATAGTACATTTTAGATTTAAAATTCTCTCAGTCACTTTGCATTACGCTAGTTACAAGTACAGTTGTACACAATTTCGAAACGACATGCCTTTTATTTTATTGCATTGCAGTACGATTAGCGATCCTTGTTCTTGTTTAGCAAAACAATATAGTTAATTTGATTTATTGGTAATTGTATAATATCTTTTTCTTTCTGAAGAAGTATATGGGCGTGGAAAAATGGAGGAGGATATCTTAGTCCGTTCTCATAATGGCGGAACTCTACAAGTACATAACCGATAACATTTATGCAAAACAGATCATACAATACTTTTATGAATATTTCGCAGTGCCAAATTTTCTTTGGTCATTTGATAATAAAATGAATGGATACATTGTATTGTATTGTGTATTTAATGCAAACACTACACGTGGGGTAATCTGTCTAGGGGATGCCTTGGGCGGAGAACTTTCTAAGGGGTTCAAACGTGTATTCACGTGACATCTAGAGAAAACCACCCCAAAGCTCCAGATCGACAGACGCGCTGTAGGCCAGAATTCTTGAATGACTGGTGACAATATTGATGATACTGAATTCCGAGAACCAAATTTTTATGTTTTAAATGTACTAGGGGCCAAGGCCCCCAGACTCGCTACGCTCGCTTTTCGTATGAGGCATTCGGCCCCTAATCAGGCTTATTCGTAAAAAAGACATAATTTCAACAGACAAAACCAGAAG
This sequence comes from Cheiracanthium punctorium, assembly GCA_038373885.1. NCBI lineage: Eukaryota > Metazoa > Arthropoda > Arachnida > Araneae > Cheiracanthiidae > Cheiracanthium > Cheiracanthium punctorium. The sequence continues at coordinate 11,576 of JAWZYV010016423.1, forward strand.
ATTGGATCAGATAGAATGTTACTAAGCTACGCATTGCTTGGTTCATGCATGTTCATTGGTACATAAAAATTTAAACTTCACACTACAGTAGACCCCCTCCCCCTCATAACACTGAAGATATTTTGTTATGGGAATCCGTGTTGTACGGGTCCTGAGCTATACTACACCTGGAGTGCGGACTCCGCTTATAATCGCTGGAAAAATTATTTGCACTCTTCAGAAACACAATGATTTTCAATGTTGCCATTCAAAAGTTATATTAATTAGGAGCTAAAGCATAATAAAATCAGAACATCTGTTTCAGCTGTATTTTTAATAATGTAAAACCTATTGGACACCCTTCGAATTTGCCACCCATTGCAATTTTTCATTATTTGGCGACTTGCGTACATGTAAAGTTAATAAAAGCTACGGAACAGATAGGATAGTTTGCCACCAATGGCGACTTCTCATTATTTGGCGATTTACACATGCTCACAACCTATAATTACTGTTCATGTAAGGTTACCGGAAAACCGTTATCCATATTTTCATTTACATAATCGTTTGCAGATTGGCGTACTTAGCACCACGAATTATACCATCTCGTCGCGCTAGCAAATATCCAAATTGTACTGTAACTGCTATAATGGCATAGTTAACGCCGCCAAATATTTCTACTGGTAGCAATTAGTCCAGCTGCACGAGAACCGACTTTAAAATAATCTGCATTTTAATTATTTTTCATTTTCAAGATATTAGTTATTCTGTTTTGGAAAAACGAATAATTGCTAATTCTAAACTCCTGTTGTCTAAGCGAACTTACTATTTGAAAATTGTCAACTTTGTGTAACACATTTTGAGTTACTTATTTCATATAGTTTTTATTTTGGCGTAAAATGGGCGTAATTCTAACTCATGTTTGTAAATTTCACGCGATTCTAGATACTTAGAAACGCTTTGTTGCAAAGGAATGAATGATTTTATGCCAAATCTGGCAACCATTCGGTATATTTTTTCAGTTTTTTATTAATATCTTCTAAAATAATTCGATTTTCGAAATTTAAATCAGCTTAGCAGGTTCCTCGGAATTTTTCGAATCTGTGGGCACCTTAGTCGAAACTCAAATCCCCACGGTTTAGGAGGAGATACGCTGACAAGCTTTTGACAGCGGCGGCGACAGCGGCCTTTACTTTTTTTTAGAATAGAGAGATATATAGCAGGGATCCGTAACTTAACGTAACAAAATTGTAACGTTATTCAGCCTTGTAACAAAATAATTCGTTATACAATTTTTATATGTACAAATAACTGCTTGATTTTCGTTATGTATTAGTTACGTTACATTTTGTATTTTATTATCGTACCGTAACAAATCTACAGAACGCAAATGAATACTTTATTGCAATAACGTTATTCAGAATAACGTTATTCAATGGTATACTTATTATAACGTTATTCCGTTTTGTGTTATACTCAGAAACTGAACAAAAAGTAACAGAATGCATTCGGTTACTCATGCTAATGCTTAGTTTATAACGTTAAACTCACCTAACTATTTAATAACGATACAGTATCAATTAGTTATAGAATATAGCATTTCGCTGAATAACGTTTTAAATACGGTATGAGACCATAACGTTAAAGGAACAGAACGATATTTTCATACCGTTATAGCTACATAACTATATGCAATAATATTGGAACATTTCGTTACAAATTGTAACACATTGGTGTCAATATATTTAAATACGGTATAAGATCTAACGGTTCAAATAACTTAAAGATTTCTGATCCGAATCAACGGCTTTTCGGACTGAGAGGAGGGTGTAAGATAAGTGTTGCGTGAGAGCCACTTTTACTTATGTTTTGTATTTAGCACACACACGGACATAGGGGCTGTCCAGGAGCAAGGGCTTCGGAAGCATAGGCCAAGGGGATCATTTGCCTCCCCCCTAGATTATTATATGCCGTTTTTTCTCTGCTTTTTAGTATTTTTCCAATACGATAACCATATGTTGAAACAATCTTTGTCCTCCCCCCACCCCTGCATCGGAAAGTTTTGTGCCGACGCCCACGTCCAGGAGTCGCGAGTCAGACAGTATGATAGGGGTATATTGAATAATATAAGGGTATATAAAGGGGTACATACAAAGCCATTGCTAAGGCTTTATTTAAGGAGGGGAGATAAACTGCCAAGTCAAATATCGGTTTTTACCAACTTATTAATTTTTTTATCAACTATATTGCCAACTTTTAATTTTGCCAACTGGGTTTGTGTAATTTTGTTAAGCGTATCAGAAATGAATTATGGTTTTCGTTATTTTATTTATTTATTTTTTTTTTTACCAAGTTTGCCAATTAGGAGTCTAATTTTGCCAAGTTTAACAGAATTTTGCGAGTATTAGAGGGTAGACTCCCCTTACCCCACCTCCCCCTTTAGCAAGGGCCCTGTGTACATGATCTTGAAGAAAAACCTTTTTTTCTAATGATGGGTGCATGAGCTAAATTACTTGAACTTCTAAAGCCGAGATTCCGAAAGGAGTCAATTAAGTTTTCAATGGGTCTATATTATTCCAGGGACATATTGGGGATCGAAAATAACTTTTCGCACTTTTAACAGAACTTTCGCACTTTTTCTTCTTCTGTTTCTGCTTACTTTTTAAATAAAAAATTTAAACATCTCTGGGGCACAGTCAGCTGGGACATGCCACCTTTTTACGATTGTAAAAACTGTTTTGGATGAAGTGGAAAGTCTCAGCGTTTTGGCTTATCCCGCGGTTGTCAGTCTGACTCTGGAGTTTTGGATATTGAAGAGAAATCGTTTTTTATTATCTGGGTTATTTAATCGTCTAAGCCGAGATTTCAGAGGGTGTCAATGAAAGTTTTAAATGGGCAGAGGTTTCAGGGACGTTTTGAAGGGTGAAGATTATTTTTTTTGTGTTTCAACTGTTTCTTGTTTTCTTTTTCTTTTTTAAATGAAAAAAATTAATTTGTTGGTCTATTAATAAAATGAAATTAAGGAAGTCGAAATTAGAGGCGTAGCAATGGATATATATATCCCTTTCGACGCCGAAACTTTTAGATCAGTTACCATGAGCTTTTAGATTTTTATGTCTTGCAGAAATTACATTTATTTATTCCCGACACTAATGCATATTTTTACCTCGAATAAATTACCCTCTACATTTCTGGTCAAGGTAGTGAAAAGGTTGGGAATCTGAAGAGAATTTCGACAACATTAATACATTTTAAGAGACATACTGGTTTACGTGTTTAATACCAAAAGTGATATCGTTCTTTTATAATTGCCGACATGAGCCGATCATTCTCGTTACAATTTTTTTCGGAAGGGGGGGGGGGTGATTGGTAATATGAAGTGCTCGAAAATGATACAGCTTGTTCATTAGAAATATGAGTGTCTCACGTTTGAGTACCTCATGCGTGCTTAATCATGTGTACTATGATTCACGTTAACCACAACAGGGCAATAATTTACTAGTGACAGTTCTGGATCCGCGAGTAAAGCTTCAATGAACAAAAGTGAGAAAATTGAGAGTCAAAATAATTTTATTTATGCTCAGTCAGTACATATAAGTATTACAGGATGCTATTTTCCATTTAAATGTTAACAGTAATGTGTAAGGTATGTATGACAGACATTCACTGTTTAGTACAAGGACTAGTTTCTTCATGCTTCGAATCCTCGCACTCACTCGTTGTTAGAACTACAGTACGATTAAAATCAAGCATGTTTTTCAGCGTCGACATAATTTGTCTTTGTCTACATGCCTTGTCACGGCGAGGCACTTTTCAGATGTGATTGCCAGATAAAGCGAAGGGGAAGGGGAGAAAAAATGTTGAAAGTCGCACAAGGTTTGCAATTTTTGATAATTGATCGCCAAGTTTGGTGTCAAAAATACGTCTTCAAAACCAAACCAAGCTCTGTGATATCTTCCAAATTTGGCTAGAAACTGGCAAACGCGACGGATTGTTACAAAGGAAAAGTATAGTTAGAATATGCCTGGCGAAAATTGTAAAACAGTTTTAGAAGGCAATTTTAATATAGATCTCAATTCCGAAGATGTGTTTTATGGAACAGGAAGACAAATATGGTACACTCATAGATTACGATACACTTTCGAAATGGTATTTATAAAGGTGAAGTATAGTTAGAATATGCCTGAGAAAGATTCTTAAACAGTTTTGGTAGGCAATTTTAATATAGAATTCAATTTTGAAGAAGAGTTTGTGAGCAAGAAAGACAAACACGGCACACTCATGAATTATGATGCACATTCCAAACAGTATTTAAAATGCTGAAGTATAGTTGGAATATACTTGTAAAACAGTTTTAGTAGGTGATTTAATGATAGATTTAGAATCCAAAGATGTGTTTTATGGAGCAAGGAAAAAAAAAATACAGCACAATGAATAATGATACACTTTTCAACTTAATGAAATAAGGAAGAAAACTAGGGAAGAAGCATAGACTATGATATGCTTTTAATACATAGCACTCAAGTGCGTATTTAAAATCTGTGTTTCAGATTTTTAAAATACGCACTGTGTTCTTAAGTGTTGTCAGATTTTAACTTAAAAAAAAACAAATAATACAGCCAACTAGGAAAAATTCCGAAGCTTGTAATAGTCCTGCATTTACTTTGAACAAGTAACTACATCTTACATTTTTAGCAGTTTGTTGCTACGGCCAGGCAAGTAAGGCTAAATAGTAATTAAAAGGAACATTCAGATAAAAAATACGATTTTTCGCCAGTTCTACAGGAACATTTTGACTGACAGTGACTTGACTTTGATTCACGGGGATTATGTAACTCACACGACATCACAAAAATTTGTCAACCCAGATGTCTTCTGACTTAAAACTCGGGGCGCAAAAAAGGAAAGTTGTTAAGAGCTGTAAAAAAGAATTCGTTTACATTATGGTCTATGGATAGAAATTCTTTAAAGTGCGCTATTGCATCGGCAGAAAACCGTCCGAAACTGTAGACCGTTAAATCGACAGCCGCGCAGTATGTCCGAACGCGGTACCTTCACACTTTGGCTATCGACCTTACTCATTGTCTTAACACTAGTGTCTAAACGGCGCATTCGATTGAGCTCAAATTGAGCTTGTATGTTATAGGTCACGGTCGCATGACCTGCGTAGATTTTAGTGTGTGTAGTGCTAATATTTTGTTCACAGGATTGCAAAAGTAATTCTTATGCATTTCGGCCTACGAATGCAAATCAATTAAAACGTACTAGTGTTTAAATGGTACATTCGAATAAGTTTAAAAAGGGTATGTATATTATAGATCGCCGTCACACAACCTGTATATCCGCCACTGGGTGTAATAAGCATCTTTATAACATAGTGAACTTTCTTGTATTACTTCAGTTTTAAAGTACAGTGGACTCTCTCTATTCTGAACACTAAAGGGACCAGGGAAAAGTGTTCAGATTACGGGGGTGTTCAGTATAGAGGGAGATTGAGAAATGTGAGTACGCAATGGAATTTTATAGAATGCTAAGCCTGGTTAGCCACGCTAGTTACCGAGATGGAGGTGCTTAGTTTAGATTTGGCAGCTAGTGCAATGTCAAATAAAATTCAGTCGGACCTGTATCCTACCATCTCATTTTTTAAATTTAATATTATTAAAAAAGTTTTACAAAATATATAATAATACATAATTATATATAATACATAAATGGTTAATTACTTGAAAAAGTTAGTAATTTTAGTCTGCTTTTGCAATGTATATGCTCGTGCAGCATACATATTGTCTAATTGTTTAAAAAGTGGAAATGCTTCCGGATGATGCTCAACCGCATAGTCCATCAGGTCTTGAATCCCTTGGCCATATTGCTTGAATGTAAGTGTTCTTTTTGTTTCATTAGTGTCTTGAGGTTCTGCTTCTTCATCTTCACTATCCTCTTCCTCTTCAACGATGTTGTTGTCGCAAATCGGAAGGCTTCCATCGACTTCGAGATAAGAGTCAGGTTCAGTTTCAGTATGAAGCTCCTGAAGAATTGACCCCAAGTCATTCACAGCTTTTGATACTTGGTCCTCTATTTCTAAATGGTCATCATCACACGGGAATCCTGCTTTACAAAAGTATCTCTTGATAGTGTGAGGGGTTACTTCATTCCAAGCCATTGATATCCAGTGGACAGCATCCATAACATTGACTTTCTTTGTTAGTTCAGCTGCAGAATTTGCCTCTTCTATCACCAGGGACATTTTCCTCAGAAAATGGATTTGGTAGTGAGCTTTAAAGGTCTTGATTACTCCTTGATCCAATGGTTGGATAATAGGAGTACAGTTCGGTGGTAGAAACTTCAGGCTCACATTGCTGAGTTGCATGTTTTTGTGTGATGCTGCATTATCCACAAGAAGAAGAATTTTTCTTCTTTCTCTCCTCATCATCTCGTTGATGTCCTCCAATCACTACGAGAAAATTGAGAATGACATCCAGGCTTTTCGATTTGATTTATAGTGAACAGGCAATGATGCGATATTCACATTTTTGAAGCATCTTGGTTTTTCACTTTTTCCGATTACCAGTGGTTTGAGCTTCTCTCCTGTGGAACTGGCACAGAGCATGATGGTAAGTCTTTCTTTCGACATTTTATCGCCCACACATTTCTCACTTCTTTCTGCTAAAGTTTTATTTGGAAGAGCTCTGAAAAACAGGCCGGTTTCGTCGGCATTAAAAATATCAGCTGCTTTGAAATCCTTTGTTAAGTCCGAAAGTTTAGTTTTCCACTCTTCTGCAGTGTCCATATTTACGTCTGCAGCTTCACCATTCATAATTTTAAATTCAATATTATGCCGACTTTTGAAGCGAGTCAACCATCCTTCGGATGCTTTGAATTCTTTGATATTTTCCTTTTCTGAAAAATCCAAAGCAATCTGTTTTAGCAAAGGTCCAGTGACAGGAAGATTCTTTGTTCTCATTTGTGTAAAAAACTTCCAGGCGTGATTGTTTATGCTCTCATTTCCTGTTTTCTTTTCAAAAATTCTACACTTTGAAGACGGTTCATTTGCTTCAAAAGCAGCTATAATTTCTTTCTCTTTCTTGCTGATTCCGTTGACTTGGCCTACAGAAATTCCAAACTCGGATGCAATTTTTCTTTGACTAACTTTCAACTTTAATTTTTTAACAACTTCCTATTTTTCCCGAAGTTTCAGTTCTTTCCTTTTTTTTTCGTTTTAGCACTTATTTCCGACATATCTGTGTAACTACAGTGATTCTTATCCTGCAAGGACAGTGAAATGATGAAAACTTTATTCTTTTCTGAGCAAAAGGAACAAAACCAAATAGATTATGCTCCCTCACCTCTCTACTAGCCATACAATACATGACTTTGAATACACGCCTAAATAAACACCTGCCTAAACACTTCCATTTCATTGGTCAAGATTGCAGTTGCATCAAAGGCTGGCAATTTCAGATTCATCGGCTGGTTTCTAAAGTGTATCATATAAAAAAGCCGAAGGGGGAGGGAGGGGGTGCGAGCTCTGTGAATGAGGGAATACAAAAGAACTTGACTCAAAACTTGAAACGCTGTACCCTCCAGTCACGAGAGGATGAGTTTTCTCTGAATTTCCATGCCAGGGGAATTCCTCGAATTCCAGTTGCCAACACATGCTCAGTTTACGGAGAGGTAAAGGTTGAATGAGGATCAAAAGTAGCGTTCATAATAGCGGGGTGTTCAGATTAGAGGTTGTTCAGAATACAGAGAGTTAATCTAATGTTAAGTATATGGAGCTTCGCCAGGACTGTCGTAATGTGTTTATATTACCGGGGTGTTCACATTAGAGAGTGTTCAGATAGAGAGAGTCCACTGTATTTCAAAGACTGAGATAACCATTTCCCTCTTCTTTGAAATGCAAGAAATTCCCTTAAAAGTCCTCCTATGAGAACCCATGAATGACGACACGATCCATAGATTGAATACTATTGATTTATACGAAAGTTAATGCAAGTCATGGAACTGACTTCACGCTAGATATACACTTACAGAATTTAGAGTTATTTTTAGGTTAAAAATGCAAAATAAAATACCAGGGACCAAATAGCTGCCTGGTTTGTCGTTGCATTAGTGAGGTTCTTCGTATATGTATTATATTTCTAAAGATAGGTTTATGTTTTTTAATTCTGACAAAAAAAATTGTACGGAAATCTATTTGGGTGGTCTATAAAAAGTCCTTTTCGTTTGCACATCACACCGTTGTAAAATCACAAAATAAAAATATCATGTTCAAAATAATTATACAAAATAAACGTCTTCTTTTAAAATAAAAAATACGGTGAAGGGGATGGCATACTGCCTCAAATACAGCACTTCTATTCTGATTGAAAAGCAATTCGTATCGTAAATTTATGGACGAGAAATTTTCGTGAGAAATATCGTGTGAGACAATTCTCTGTCTCGTCTAGCGTCTCGCCTTGCTAAATATTTCCTTTCTCGTCTCCCGTCTTGCCTCGAAAAATTTTCTCTGTTTCGTCTCGCGTTCTAGTCTCACATGCTAAACAGGAACGCGACACGATGCGATGCATCTCATGTCCATCCCTAGTCGCAACTCTGCCGGATTAAAAGTGGCTAGAATCACAGCGAAAAATGGATAGAAATGGCTAAAAATTATTTCGAGCTGAGAGAAAAATAAATTACTAATAAACTAATTGCAATAACAAAACAATATTTTGATTTTGCCTCGTTTTGAACGTGTCCTTAAAGGTGTCCTTGTAACATCAAGTCAAAGTGCCCTATTGTGTTCTCGACATCCAGACAGTCGTCTACGAAGTTTTGTTTCACTGTCGCAGAATGTCTACGCTTTTAAAAAGACGTAGACCATCGTTTATACCATCATGTTTGCGCATGCGCATTATAAAATAAATTTAAATAACATTTAATGATGCAAATGGAGAATTACAGACACGAAGAAGCGGAATGGACCTATGACTAACGACGTTTAAAATGGCTAGAAATGGCAGAAATAGCTTCAAACAGGAAGAATACGGCTTAATTCCTTAAGTTCTGATATTCTGATTGTCTGAGGTGGGTGATTGGATGGGATATTTCGGTGAAAGGTCTCGACATACAAAATCAAATGTAAGTCATGAAATCGAAGAACCTTTCTGCGCTGTTATCTTTTGTCGCAAACATAACCAGAAGTTTACCTGGAGAAGTTGTCGAAAGCAGCGGTGCACCCTGGCGCCGAATTGTAAAAAATTTTGAGGGAGCTCTAATGATTCGTTGGGACGTGGGGGGGGGGGGGCGTTAAAAAATACTACTTTATAGTTTAATAGTTTCCATAGAATCAGGGATTTTGTAATTACGTTCCAAAATGTGCATTTTTCATTATAATCATTATATTAAAAAATTCTTTTTACATTTCAGAAAATCTGCATAATTGTTTCAAGTATCCTATCTTAATTTCAAATTAAATAAGTTTAAATGGAGCTCATAAAAATGTATATAATTTAATAGACATGAAAGAAATAATGTTTTTTTTTTTTTTTTTTTTTTTTTTTTTTTTTTTTTTTTTTTAGATTACGTTGATTATCAACTCGGGGGATCTAGTCCGAGGGGAGTGCTCTCCGTGGGTGTTTTTCTAAGGGGTCCTAAACTGTATTTACTCGAAGTTTCGGAGAAAATCCGGGAATCTCTGAAAGGCTAGGTAGGCGGATGCGACGTGAATTTAAACCAGGCACCTTCCGTTTACTAGTTGAGAGCGCTATGTGCTCGGCCACTGGTGCGGCACATCAATTTTTTTAACTTAATTTCAAAAAAAGGAAGAGGTTCTATGTTAAACGCGTATGATTTTTAAAAATAACTTTCACTTTCTTTGGTATAGTTTTGGATCAATATATTTTTAAAAAAAAGGGTCAATTATCTTTTATTTCGCATTAGAAAATTTCCCGATTGCAAAACTATAAAGTAACGCGTCCGAGTATCCGGAAATAATCTTCAAGATGTTTCTTTATCCACTGATCTTGCTTAGCCCTAAAAACTAATACAATTTTCTAACGGTCCCGCCACATTTCTGCCAATTCAACTCTGTTTAGACAGAAAGATTCGAAATAAACTTTAAATTTGCACTTTCAGCTTATATTTATCAAAAATTTATTATGGTTAATTTTTTTAAGTTTAAAAAGTCTTTTATACAAGCCCAGTATTTAGTTAATTGTTGAAAACTTTTTACTATGGATAATAATACTTTCATCACGAAAAAGAGTTCGCTTAAATATTACGAATGATTTATCGAAGAATTGGTTATTACAAGTGTTTCAGGCTAAGGAAGGATTGTGAGAAAAAGGGAGAAAACGTGAGGAAAATGCAACCCCCTACACATTTTTAGTTGCTTTTTCCAACGATGTATCTAATCAGGGATTTATAAATACAGGGTGTGTCACAATTCTCTCCTGGGTTTGGAAGGCTTATAAAAAATAATATATTACCGATATGGCAAGTTATCTTTACTGAAGAAAAGAACACTACAAGTTTTGTTTCACAAATCACGAGCTTCCTGTATCTATAAATATATACATATAGAGTGTGTCACAATTCCCCCCCCCCCTCCGGGTTTGGAAGGCTTATAAAATATATTACCAATACAGCATCAAAGTTGACTTTACGGGGAAAAGAAACATTACAAGTTTTGTTTTTCACAAATAACCAGCTTCCTCGTCGTTGAATTGGTCGAGGCTCTATCGATGACAATTGCCTTCATCCGTGGCCACCACGCTCTCCAGACCATAAGTATGCGATTTTTTTATGGAGTTATATAAAAGATCATGTGTTGGTGCCCCCTGTGCCTCATTTACGCCAAAGGATCACAACCGCATTCGCTACCATTGATCGCGACATGGGAGGGAAGAATTTGACTTTAGACTTGATAGCTGCCACATCACGAATGGTTCACATATTGAACATTTATGAAAAAAAAGCTTGTAACATTCTTTATTCAAATAAGTCAACTTCGTTGCTGTATTGGTAATATACTTTTTAATAAGCTTTCCAAACTCGGGAGGGAATTGTGACACACTCTGAATATATGTTTGTTCTTCTGTCTATCCTCTATAAAGTATTAAGATAAATTCTAATATTCTGCGGTTTCTTTAAAAAAACGAAAGTAAAATTAAAATTACAAAATATTTAATTTCATTTAAAAAATAATTCCTTGTGTGGGGGTCTCTTCGCCCTCCTGCCCCCACACTACGGGTAACTTTCAAGTGTGTGTTCGGGGTTTCGGAGGCTTACTGTATACCACTGCTAGGGGCGTAACCCTTGTGAGGAACACTTTCCAAACATTGTGTTGAGGGGGCGCAAAATTCAAACCCTGCCAGAAGCAATCATAACACCTCAGCTACAATGCTGTTGCTCTTTCTTCTCAACCAAAAGCTGTCGGCAACCTCAAGTTTGCATTTTTCTTGACCCCTCCAGGAACAAAACAACCCTCTGCAAGAAAGTCGCCCCCTCAGTCTCAAGGTCATCTTTTTATGGCTATTTTATCTGCTAATCATCTGCGAAGTCAAGAAATATTTCTTGCTACTTCTGACTAATTCATTTGAGACGATTACTTCTCACAAAATCCTTTGAGGAGTTCTTTGTGAAAAAGCTCCGTATCCACAGGATTTTGTCTTATCAAAAAATAGTAGCACCACACTCTTAGAGTTTCAACCAATATAGAAAAAAAAGATATTTGACAGTTGAAAGATTGGAACGAAATTTTTGAGGGGGCTGAAGCCCCGCAAGCCCCATGAAGTGACGACTATGGCCGTACAGATATAAACTTAAATTCGGCTTGATGGAAAAATATTAAAACTCATGCTAAAATTACCCGGGGAATGATATATCCCGATATCCTCAACCCCGGCTTCATGTGTTCTTACATCGTCGGTCTTCTGTCAAATGAATTTATATATTTAAAAGGGGACAATGTGATCATGCTTTCCTCATGATCATGACTAAGAACTCATCGTGGTCATGATGCACGAACTGCTTGTTGTACAAAATTTCTTCGGAAGACAATAAATCAAATAGTACAAATTGACATAGTTTCTATAAAACTAGGCGCAGAATTTGAATACGGCAGCTTTACGATTTCACATTAGTTCTGTCTCTGTATGTTGGAACATTCAATAATTAAGAAGAGGAGGAGTGGAGATTACAGTACTTACATTTTTTGTACTGATATCTTTTTAAACATTACTTACGTTTTTTCTCTATTACGTACCATCATAAAAGTACGCTTATTCACTATCTCATAAACCTCTTATACCTCATTAACGGTAAATAGAACTGACCATGGTCTCTTTATGATTTTGTGATTTCTGTTTAGTTCAACCATGGGGGCCGGGAGGGGGGGTGAAAGGGGGCGCACTTGCACCACCCTGGAGTTTGAAAAAAGTATAATTAACCTGAAAATATAAGTAATTTGTTTTACACTTAATACAGATAAAAAAATAGCCTAAATGTGTGTGTGATATTTTCAATTCTACGTGTAACTGTCGCATTAAATTAGCTGTTTAGACCTGTGTTTATGGCTTAATATTTTCTAGAGATGTAACGAATAGTGATTTGGCCGAATAGCCGAATACCGAATATTCGGCCAATAGCTCAGGCCGAATACCGAATATTCGGCACATAGTTTAGGCCAAATACCGAATATTCGGCGGCCGAATATTAAATATTTTAAAATTACATTTTAATTGTAAATAAAATATCGCTTTGCAATTTTGTGATTAAATACGAAATAAACACTAATTGAAATTCATTTTATATTATTTGTAGGTACTTAAAAACACACAACAGTATATTATCTGCAAAACCAAAAATATCTTGGTCATGAAGAAATATCTGTTACAAAGTTAAACACTAATAACAGCGTAATTATATTTTGAGATATTCATTCATAATTTAATAAATATGCTATGGTAAATGTGATTCATTTGGTCATAATCACATCCTGTTTTGGGCTTTACAGCCTCTGAGCAAAACATATTGAGCAGCTTTTCAAAATTATGTTTGTAATTGTGGATCTGAAAAAATTCCACCTACCCCCACCCAATAAAGAAATTAGAAAATCAAGCGAGTAGTGTTACCAAGTAGAAAAAAGTCAGCATTTCTCTAATATTATTCAATACTTTAGATTATGTTCCATTCAGCTTAAAATTCAGTGACTTAGGTTATTTTGTTATATTCGATTAACATATTGAAGTATAATTAAGCAATATTATTTGTAAATGCATTTAATAAAATATTTTTCTCTCTTTGTTCTGAAATTATTCAGCTGAATATGTAGAAATATTCGGCTACAGCTATTCGGCCGAATGCCTGTTCAGTATTCGGCTTACCGAATATTCGGCCTACCGAATATTCGGCAAAACAGCCGAATGGCCGAATACCGAATAGTGGCCGAATATTCGTTACATCCCTAATATTTTCTACCATTGTACATGAATTTGAAACTTTTGAGAAGTCATCCACATTTTTATTTTGGATAATGTTGGCACACACACATGAGCCCTCATAATGTATTGACCAACGCTTACCGTCGTAGTAGTGTTGAATGCGTCACGGCATGCACGGGCGCCGACTTGTAAAAATTATTGGGGGGGCTTGTATCCTTACGGAGGTGGACGGGGGGACACAAAATCCTTCTCTCCGTCAGTATAATAAAGGGGTTCAGAAATTTTAGAATTGAGATTTCAAAATGTGCTTTTTTAACATAACACTTTCATGAAAATAAAAGGAATTCCATTTAATAAATTTTTCAAAAATTTTTTGAACTCATTTTTTAAATTAAGTATTTGAACTCAAGATCTCGAATCAGTCTTCAGTACACATATGGAGAAAGCACATCTCCCTTCTGAAAGAACAACTGAATTTTAATTAAGTTAATAACAGCAAAACAAGTAAAATCTTCTTCGAAATGTATTTAATGATAATTTCATAGGAAAGAAAATGCATGCAGTCAAATGTGGAAAACTGTTCTGCAAAACATTACTCCAGCTAATATTTCAAAATACCCTAGAAGTACAAACGAAACGAAATACTAAAATCCGGATTATTTTATTTACTTGCAAACATTCATCAGAGATAATTTTTACTAATATAAAATAGTATTTTTTATTTTACTACATGATGAAATACTCATAAATTGAATCGACTTTAATTAAATGTCGCACTACTTTAAGGCAGAAAAACTGTTCACATTTAAATTACATTTCTTTGACAACTTTTTACAGATTACATTTAAAATTATTTAAAAAAACATAAGCAAAGAAGTAATAAATACCTCCTTTCCATGTATTAAAACAAATCAAACAAATATACAAACCACCATACAAAGTTACAAGTCCTCTCTTCGACATATACATATTAAACGGATTTCCGTGATTTGAATTGTAAAAACAAAAACAAATAAATAAATAAAATATACTTTTAAATTCATTCTCATAATATTTTCGCAGCAGGAAAAAAATTAATTTTTCAATAATATCATCCTTGTTAACATTTAAAAATGATTTAACAAAGAAATCCAAGTGCGAGAATATATCAAAATTCAGAGTCTACACTATTTTAGGTCTTCATAAACATTTTAATACTGAAAACTTTCATTTTACATTAAACTAAGAATACTCATATAATCTTTCAATAACATTAAAAATGAAAAGAAATGTTGAAATGTGGTGTTATGGCCAACTATCTGCGCGAGGGATCTAGGCCGGGGGGGGCTTCGTGTGGAACTTGGCATAGAAAACTCGACATATAAAATCTGCATTGCACTTTAAATCACACTTCTTTTTGGAAAACCGTTCCAGATTACCTTAACAATTATGAAAACAAATTAAACCAGCACATAAGCAATTGGCAAATCAGAGACGCTCCTGGCAAAATGGACACCATAGTAATCATTTTATAAACTAAAACCATAATGAATTATGCTATTTGAAACATACTTTGATGATATTTGTGCAACAATATATGAAAATTTATTTTTATTCAGTACGGAAAAAAGTTGTATAAAATATAATCGTGCTTTACATTTAAAAGTGGAATAACACAGAAACAGATATACAATGCCAAAAATATCACTCTGAATTACTGTAGATATTTACAGACAATTTTTAAAAATACTCAACATTTTCACTTTACATTAAAATAAGAATACTCAATAATATGAAAAATAGAAACAAAATGAATGAAATCTAATTCGAAATCATAGTCTACGCCATATTATTTTTAAAACATATATAAAAACTCCACTGCACTCTAAATCACCCTTCAATTTGGAAAATTGTTCCAGATTACCTAAACAATTATCAAAACAAATTAAATTAGCACACTAGCAATTGGTAAGTCAGAGACGCTCTTGGCTAAATGGATACATAGTATTCATTTTATAAACTAAAACCATAACGAATTATGTTATTTGAAATTTATTCTGATGATATTTGTGCAACAATATACGAAAATTAATTTTTATTCAGAACGGAAAAAAGTTGTATAAAATATGATTGTGATGACTGGGGTACGAAGGGTATTTTGTTTATAAGCCTTCTTATGATTACCATAGCCCGTTCGTGTAAACATAGTGCTAAAAGTTCTCCTTATTGAATTTGCAAAATATACATCCATCTAATGCAAGGTATCACTGAAATGTGCACATAAAAATTCAAGCTAAATAGTCAGCTTCAAACTTTCTAGCACATATTCATTCAAATTTCAATTAAGAAGTGTACAATGCCAAAAAGTGTGTCTTGTGTACGAAGTCAATAATGAATCAGAATTATTTTCTCAGAGTTACATATACATATTCTGTATATAAATATTAACACTAAAATAGCTTTAATAATGTTTGATTATATTTTTTTCCTTCTAAATTTTAACGCAGGCCTCTAAAATGGTAGGAGCCCACAGGTGAAAGCCTACTCAGCCTAATGGGTAATCTGGCCCTGTTTAGGTATAGTCCCTCTTTCCCTATGACAGCCCCCTCCTTCTTCCTCTATAATTTTTATGGTTTTGTAGCAGTTACGCTAGTTTGATATTCCATAAATAATAATTTACAAATATAGGTGCTTCATAGAGTGCTTTTACAGAAGAGGGAGGCTATTTGCAAGTGTGGGGTGGAGGTGGGGGTCGAATACGAGTATATGTATCACACGCCCAATTCATACATTTTTCTAAATTTTTTTTTTTTTGATTTTGATCGTTTACTTTCATTGTGGGTTCGAGGCAACTACCCCATCCACCCTTACCTTAATCATGCTCGCTGTGACTCCCCTTTCCTTTGCCCTCTATGTATGGATGAATATGGATGAATGCACATATTTACAAAACGGCTGCATATTTTTCTGCCAAGGAACAACGACTGAGCACATAGTCAGAATATTGTGCGCATACTTTAGTGTTGTTATAAAATAAAGTAAATTAGTCAGAAACTAATGGTTTTCTAAAGAGGAATTCTCTTTCAGCAACACAATATGATATGTATGCACATGATCAAGGCCTCTCTGAATTTTGGGCCTTGTCCAAGCTCGGTTTGGGCTCTCGTTTTTTTTCTTCCTTCTTTCTTGGCGAGATGGTTAATCTAGGCCCAGGGGGGTCATGACCACTGTGACCCCCCTCTGGAACCGCCACTGGCACCACATGCAGCCAAGAGTAGCAAAATAATGAACCGAACAGAAATCTTGCAATTATGAAGCGAAATTCGCCTAAAACAACGAGTCTTCTTAAAGATTTCATGGTTTTCAAATTTTCGTTTCTAAATTTTCGTATTTATGTGTAAACTAACAAAAATTTTTGAAAAACGTAGGGGGGCTGGGAGACAGCTAAGTAGTGCTCAGCCCGCGTAGCCGCCCGACCCCCCCCCCCCCCACCTCTGATTACGCCCTTGATGGGGGATAGAGTTTTATATGTAAAGAGAGAAGCTAAGAGCAAGCAATTATAAAATATAATCCAGAAGTTGTGCTGCTCGAAGATTTTTATGAAATAATTTTTTATTTAGCTCTTAACTGTAGCTAAATCAGAAACGTTAAGCGTTCGATATTAGTAAAGTTTTGATAAAGCGTATAAAGAAATGAATACTGTCTATATCCGAAACTGTATTAAACATGAATTTTTCATCTATCTCACAAGGTTCTTCATGATTTAAAATCTTCAAACTTAAATTTGTTCTATCAATTTTCTGCCTTGAATTGTTTTTAAGTCACATTTAAACGGTTTATTTTTAGCATCGAAACTTAATACTGCTGGGAAATGGGAATGTCACAATCGTTTGCAGTTTTGCGCAATGGGAAAATCTCCCTTATGGTCAGACGTCTACAGAAGAGTCTGTATCTCACAATAGAACAAAAGTGAAAGCTTTTGCTGTACTGATTTAAAAAAGAAAGATTACATTACATGAGAACGACCCTCCTAAAAAAAGCGCAGTCTTCTCCCTACTAGAAAGCAATTCCATCATCAATTGTGTCATGGTGTAAAATCTGAAGGGTTCTTGTGGGGGAAAACACCCGTTTCTTTTTGCCTAGCTATCTGATGGTCATTTGTTTGTGCTTGCGCTCTTGATAAAGAAGGTTGACATCAGTGCCTTACGGCATTACAGGCGCCCAACGTAATTCCTGAATCCCTGTGAAAGAAAAAGCGGAGTGGGAGACAGAAGAAGCTAGCGATACATTCTCTATTTTTAGGATTCTTAAGTTTTACCGATTTGGAGGAAGAAATATGATTTGACACAAAAAAGTTGGAGTGAAATTTTTGAAGGGGCTCAGCCCCCTGAATAAAAATATTGGGGGGGCTGAAGCCCCTTCAAGCCCCATGAAGTCGCGCCTATGACGCATGGTGTCCGCAATCAGGAAAAACTATTTTGAAATAGTCTCGATAATATTCGAGGTAGACAGGACTGGGCTTGTCTTGAATTATTGAAATCATCAAATTAATAAAAAAATAAATGGAAATAAATCAATTTTTGTGATTTGAGTACATATTTAAATGAAAAATGTAGTTACATGTAATCATATTACTGATTAGATCAGGTTAATTATATCAGAATACAATAATCAACTGTTTTGTATTGACACGTTGACTAGTTTTCCGAACAGCAGTATCGCACCATTGCCAAAGCAGCGTGTCAATACTGCACAGAAATGTCTATGAGAACATCTACAGAAAAAATACACCCACTTTCTTTGGAAGAGGGATTTCTGATAGGGCTTCCGGGTGCACCAAGTATTTGAATTTTCGTCCTGCAATTAAAAAAAATTGCCTGTTTCATATGTGTTGGTCATTATTTGGGAGCTAAACTGATTTTTTCACTAACTGAGATGTATAGAAAACTAGAACAATCGAGACTCGAACTATCCAGACTCTATTGTGAATATGATTAAATACAATTATTTTAGGACTTAACGCTTAAAGTTTAACATTTCTTTTTAACATTATAGAGTTAATTTTTCAGAGATTTAAACTCAAAAACTGTTAGATGAAAATTTGTATTTTGAGATGGTGGTTTTTCAAATATTAAGTGAAGGCATCACTGCGTCATTTTCGAAACTTGGGCTCAGTTTTAATACGGGGATGTCCTTGCCAACTGCACTTAAGGAAAACCTGCACATGGGCTATCTGTCATGGAAGGAGCAGGTTACCTTGGGCAGAGGACTTTTTAAAGGGTTCTAACGCGTTTTCACGTAACATGTAGAGAAAACTGGCCAAGACTGAAAACCGTTAGATTGACACCCGCGCGGCAGATCAGAACTATTGACCTTCACATTTTAGCCATCTACCATTTTCAGTACTGGACATGGCGGGGACCCACCCCTAAGCCAAAAATTGCTATATACATCAATGCTAGACAAAATACATTTTTTCGCTTCAGTTTTTCTGGGAAAAGTAGTCTATTTAAATATTAAACAATGTTATCAAAATTGCATATAATTTAAATAATTAATTATTAGTATACTTAAATTGAGGTATTACTAATTAGGCCAAATTAATAGTTTAAGATTTTGTACTTTTCAGCTGCGACAAAATATCTATGACGATGTTCATTTCACATATTAATGCTACATTTTCCAGTCAAGACTCTTTTTCCTTCAAACGCCAAATAGCCTAATTTTTTATATGCATGTATACAGGGTGTCCCTGAAGGTAGCTAAAATACATACAAAGAAGCATTTTTCTGCGTTGCAACGTTTGGTTGGAAATGAAAAATTTAGATAGTTTCAGCACGATAGGGATCCAGCCTATTTTGCAAATAATGTGCGTAATTACCTCATTGTCATCTTTGACCTCCGATGGATTGGACAAACGGAACTATACTCTTGGCCAGTAGGTTCAGTAGATTAATCAAGTATCGAGTTTTGCTTTTTGGGACATCTCAAGGCACTTGTTTATGAGACTCCAGTTGACTCAGATGAGGGCCTCATTACAAAACTTTAGTAACCGCTGCAACCGTTCGTGGAACACCTGGCATCTTCGAAAGGGTACGCCAATCACTTGCTAGACGCTACCAGCAAATTTGAGCATTTACAATAGAGCTTTTTCATTTCTTTTGCTTTTGCTATATTTCCACCAACACTTTTTATTTCTAACCTCACACTGCTAATCTGCTATACAAAAAATGCTTCTTTATATGCATTTTATTTATTCTTAAAGTTTGGCCAATGAATTCAGTAACACCATGTATATGTGTATACCTTGGGTGCACCCTCCTGGAAATGATCCTGCCGGCACCCTGAATTCAATCGTCCTTCAGTGAGTATGGACGAACTCCAAAATCTGTACTATTTCCCGGAGTTCACCGAAAAAAATCTGATGTGGACACCACATGATTTCCTAGAACGTCTATAAAATCAAAAATATTTTCGGCGCATCCGTGGGTGAGAACGCTCCGATTACGTTTTCTCTATCATCCTTAGCTACCAGGGATTTAAAATCAATAGCTAAATTCTCTTCTCTTCAAGTACTGACCAGGGGTATAATTTCCTGTAACGCCATGTTTAAAATTTTTCTCTTGTTGTTAAATGATGTATGTTGATGCTGATTATTTTTTTTCTTACCTATTAATTTTTGGAGTGGCCCAAAAATCTGTTTTATATTCTGGTTTGGCCTATGCTAATCTCTGTAATAGTTTGAGTTTCTGCACATCAATGTATTCTGCTGCACCCTATGGTGTAAAAATTGCTAAGTTCCTCCCCTTATTAGTTCATATTTGGTAACTATCTAAAACTCGCCTGTTTGGATTGTGAAAAAGGAGGGAGACTCATGTTTCTGTAAGGATTTTTCCGGGATTTTCATCAGACACCCTTGTATGGCTTGTGGACGGTGGGGAACCTAGTTGCCCTCAAATTCTTCTTTTTCATTTCTGTTACCTTTTTGATAGGATAAAATTTTTTTTTTCATGCTGTCAGCAGAGCCTTTAACTTAAATTTTGGATCCAAATCGAGCTACTTTTTGTCGATGACAACGTTAAGTATGCATTTCTTTTGTCTTTTATTTTATATTTTTTATTTTTTCTTTTGCAGTTAAATCTACATAGGCCTAATACGTTGGGCTAATACAAAGAGTGCATTCAAGTATTTTTAGTGTCCTGAGCAATTCTACCACGGCGCTAGTAAAACCCCTGCGCTGAGTGTTTACGTTCACTTTTCAATTTCTTTTTCTGATGTCGCAAGGCCACTAGCTGTTTACACCCTGTTTATTTGTTAACTAAAAATGTGAGATTTGGTGATCAAATGCAATGTCTCTGTGTTTATTTTACCACTTTTCTAACACACACTTCAGGCAAGGCTGAGATTATTGGTTATTTTCTACACTATCGGTCACAACGCAATGGACTAAAATATCAAATTTTTTTTTTAACTAAAGCTAAATTTTCACCGGCA